>JAJPUD010006351.1:88215-132262 GCA_023553655.1 Myrmecobius fasciatus
GTTTGGAAATATGTATACATATATTCGATTTGCCAATATTTTAACATAATTAACATGTATTGGATGTCCTGCCATCTGGGGGAGGGGTGGGGAGTTGGGGGGAAGGGTTTGTAGCGGAAAGCTATGTAAGGGTTGTTGTGGAAGAATTACCCACACATATGTTATGCAAATAAAATAAAAATTAAAAAAAAAAAAAGAAAAAATTGAGCAGTGGAATAGTTTCACAAAACTTTGGTTTAAGCTACCTCATACATATACACTTGGAGAAGGGGAAGATGACATAATATTTCAATGTCCCAGAATTAATTGTAATTTATGGCAATAAAGCTGAATTTAACAATTAAGCACTCTCTGTATTTCAAGAACTGTGCTCAGTGTTAGGAATACAAAGGTTAAAAACAAAACAATATCCTCTAAAGGAGCATGTGACATTTAGGAACATTAGTACTAAAAAAGCACTAGCCCAAGTATTAGGCACTCATAGTTAGTGTTAGAAGTGCTAATAACTAGCCATGAAGCTAATATCATAGTGTTGACATGAGTATCATTCAGGCTCCAGATTCAGACATAGGATGGTAAATAAATACTTACTCTTAGCCTAAAATTAAAATAGAATAGAATGAAGATATGACAAACTTCAGCCAAAAGGAACCTCTTGCCCCAGGAAAGCAGAAATTTATACTCTGTCTCACATGAAATGTAGCAGTAGAGATGTATTCAACTTGCCTGTTCCAATCTTTCCACTCTTTTTGCCAAATAGAACCAGATGTAAGGCAACCCAATGATCAAAGTTTAAGGCAAATCAAGTCCTATAATGTTATATAAGATATACAGAGATATAACCCAGCTGTTGGCTGCTGCAAAATAAATGAGCACACAAGAAGAGCTTGTCAAAATACTTTATTATTATTATTATTGTAGTAAAATGAGATTCTATAGTCTACCTGGATTTTTTTTTTACTAGAATTGTACCAGATGGAAGAATTTCCTATAATTGGAAACATTGCCAGGTATGTCCTCCTGTTATCACCAAAATCATTACTTTCTTTTTTTCTTAATCTCAACTAACATTATTTCTTCATTGTTTTCAAAGACTATTGATATTATATCATGTCATGCATCACCTCTCAAAAACTACCACAAGAGATTTCAAATTAAAGCAATGTGTGGTGTTGTATAGAGAAGCAGGCTTTGATACAGACAATCATTGTGTACCTGGACAAGTTATTTTTATCTCTAAGTGCGCAGGGATCATTCTAAGATAACAGCATATAGAAAAGTTTTATATTTGCCTTAAGAAAAGTAATTTCCTCATGGAGACATCATCTGTAACAAAAAAAAAAAAATTACCTCATAGATACGCAAATAGAGAAACAATTTTGACCTCTTATAGAATCTCCTTTCATCATTGCAGCTTACACCATTTTAAGATTTAGTGGATGAGTTGTAGGGAGTTTTTTTGGGTATATTGAAGATAAATGACCTGTGTAAGGTCACATAGCTATTTAATGGCAGAAGTGGATTTGAAACCAAGTCTTCCTGATTCAGTGCATAACACTCTAACCCTTTATGCCAGATTCTTAAATTTTGAGTTGCAGCCCAGTACAGGGTCTCATAACAGAATATGAGGGTCATGAAGTTACGATTCATTATCAACAAATGTTTAATTTGTATACCCATTTTATATACCTATATGCTCCAAATCACAAAAAAATTTCTAAGGCAAAAAAGGGGTTATGAGTGGGAAAAATTTAAGAAGCACAGCTTTGTACGATGTTGCTTCTTTTAACTACTAAAAATTTTACATTAAAAAAAGAAGGGAAAAGGTTTGAACCTTTAATTTCAAGAATAGAGAGCGTCTGAATGAGAAACTCTCTCCATCAGTCCAGAATGACATCTCCATTATAACTTAGAGCCTTAAGAGAGTTTCCTACAGAAAATATGGTATGACCTCCTAGCTACATGTGGCCCACAACAAGATTGAACCAGATTATAATGTACTTGGGAAATATTTAATAAAATAAATAAAATACAATAAACCTTATATAATATTATATTTAAAAACTAAGTCAATATGCAGCCAGGGATTCTTATGTATGGATTAATGGCTCCTATTTCTATTTGAGTTTGATACCACTAGCTTTGACCACTAAGAGGTGAAAGGATTTGCTCAGAGTTACATAGTATTTCTCAGAGGGGGTATATTAACTTGTTTTAGTCTCTTATGTCATTTTTCTACCCACTATACCATTCTGCCCAAGTAGGGGTGTATTGATAAGAACCAACTCTCTAAAACTTTGAATAACAAAGTTTTAAATTCAATCTACATTATTAACATTGCTTTCATCATTTTCTTCAGTTTAAACAATCAGCAAAATAATAAAGTAGGGTCATGAATTTGTAGCATTTGCTAATTTTCTAGATATAAATGTGCACACTAAGACAACTAGGTGACAGTGGATAGAGTGTTGGGCCTGGAGTCAGGAAGACTCATCCTCAAATGGGATCATAGAGTCAGGGAAAAAAAAAAACAAACTGACACAACCACAACAACAAAATGCTTACACTGAAAATTTTGAAATTTATTCTCTTAAACCTGTAAGAGGTGGCTCCAACACTCCAGTACCTATAAGCTGTAGTTAACAATTAAATAGCAATACAGGATCACCATCTCAAAGAGTGAAAAGTGAAATAGCACAATGCCAGAAGATCCTTAATTTATTGGTTAGTATTGAAGCTCTTCTTTTCCTTTTTCTATTTGAGTAGTGGTATCAGGTAACCATGTAAATGGGCCTTTTGAATGTCTAACCTTTGGAATTTATATATATAGTAGCAGAGTATTAACCTTAATTAAGGAGACTTCAAGAAATGTCATATAGAAAACCCAAGCTTAACCCAAAGCTAAGCAATCTAGTTGAGCAATTTTAGGCAAAATACATTAGGATAACAGATTTTAGTACTGGAAGGAAGCTCAGAAACCTAGTTCAAGTGACTTATTGAATAGGTAAGGAAAACAAAGCTTATGCAAGTTCAAAGGTTTGCCTAAGTTCAAATAAGTAATAGGTATCAGAGGTACAATTTGAACACAGTTCTTTTGATTCTACTTCAAGAGATTTTCTACTGTTCAATTGCACCATTGTGGTAGGATTAACACCCTATCTCCTGTTTCCATTCCAAGTTAGGCTAAGTTTTTCATTAAAAAGAATTAAGACCACCCTGAATGCTTGATTAACTCAGGGGATTAAAGATTTAACCTGTTGACATCACTTGTTCATTGTCCAAATATGAAATAACCTCAAGAAGTTCTAAGACATATCTGATGCTTGGCTAATGAATTATAAAAAGAAAGGAAGCTTTACTAAACTGAATTAACTCAAAGTATCCTCAATATATATCCTTGCTGTATATACTTCTGCTTTGGATAAAGAAATCCCCTTTGTTATTTGTTGAATAACCTATGGAGTGACTCATTTTGTGCCAAAGAACCAGGAACTAGCCTGAGAACTATCCAGCCAAGGACAACAACCAATTTAATTTTGGCTATGTAAAGTAGGGATGGTGTATTTTTCTTAGAAAATCCAGGAGAGAGAGAAATACTTTCCACAAATAATCAGTCTCTACAAATACTGGACATGTGGTCAAATGAAGAACAAACTACAACAGTATAGAAAAGATCAATAGTTATATATTATTTTTAAAAAGTACACATGACTACCACCGACAGCAAAAGCTTCACAGTGAATACAACAAAAGTGCTAGAGAATATCCTTACAAACAGTTATTCGTAAAAATTACTAATTGGCAAAATGTTCTCTTTCCTAACCTACTTACCCCATCTTAATCATGGCAAGGCTATAACACAGCTAATAACCCAGAAGAAATAAAAAAGCAGGGATGTCTGCTCTATTTTCATTCTTTATGAAAGCAATTGTTTTTCTTGCAGCCTGATTCTATGAGAACCAAACACATTTCATTTTTGCCGCAAGCCATACTAAATTCTATGATTGGTCTAAGAAATCTAGTCAACTCTCTATTCTTTATGATGATAGAAGGTTCTTAAAGCACAGGTAATAGAAAAAATTCATCATCCTAAGATAATTTATATTTGGCTTCAGGATATAAATGTTTTCAAAAAGACTATTTTTCCTAATTATGCTTTGCTATATCTGGCATGGTATTAAAATTAGTTTGCTTTTCCTGAACAATTTCATGCGAATGGTAGGAAAACAGAGAATGTGCAAGGAAGATGAAAAATTATTATTTTTTTTTAATTTTTATTTTATTTGCATAACATATGTGTGGGTAATTCTTCAACAATAACCCTTACATAGCTTTCCATTACAAATTTTTCCCCCCAACTCCCCACCCCTCCCCTAGATGGCAGGATATCCACTACATGTTAATTATGTTAAAATATTGGCAAATCGAATATATGTATACATATTTCCAAACTTATCATTGGTGTGCAAGAAAAATCTTATCTACACAAACGATATATCAGATAAAGGAAACACAATGTAAGCAAACATCAATCAAGGAGTATGAGAATGTTATGTTGTGGTCCACATTTCGCATCCCTCTCTCTGGGTGTATATGGCTTTCTTCAGTGAACAATTGGAGGTGGTTTGAAACATTTCATTGTTGAAGAGAGCCATGTCCATCAGAATTGATCGTCATATAGTACTGTTGTTGCCGTGTATAATGATCTCCTGGTTCTGCTCATTTCACTCAGCATCAGTTCATGTAAGTCTCTCCAGGCCTCTCTGAAATCATCTTGCTGGTCATTAAGATGAAAAATTATTAAAGACAAAACATATAATATAGGAAACCAACAAAATGCAAAATCCACACATGGAAAATGGGAAATTGGCTATTTCAAAGATACCATTATGGGGAACTGAATTCCATTTCCACTTCTATGACTTTAATTTACAAAGGCAATTTTAAATAAGTAAATAAAAATGACTCAGTGTTTCAAAAACTGACTTTTGCAAAGTGTGGTGAGATCATTTCTTTATTGGTTAGCATTGAATCAATTCCCTATTCTTCTTTTTATTTCCACTCAATATATGGGAGGGTCTTTTGAAGTTTCACATGATGCAAGCACTGCACATGGGAGTGATATGCAATATATGGAGTAGATGAAAATCAAACCCATGACAATTTATAGGAAAAGATTAATCTTATCTATCAGAGTAAAAGCTGAGTGAATGACAGAGTTTGAGCCTAAAACCATGAATTAAAAAAAAAAGTTTTTTAAAGAAAATACTCTAAGTATAACTTACTGTGTAATAATTCTATTCCAAGTGATAATTCAAATATAATTTTGCAAAAAAAACACATCCAAAACAACCTATTTCTATTATTTATGTTTCTATTATTATCATCATCATGATCTTATGTATAGAATTTTAAGGTTTTCAAAATGCCTTACATATTTATTTCATTAGTTCCCATAAATCAATTCTGTACATTAGGCACTATTATTCTCCTCATTTTACAAATGAGGAAATTAAGGCTGAGAGAAGTCAAATAATATGCCCAAAGTCACACTGCTAGTGAGTATCTAAAGGAAGATTCAGACTTAGGCCTTCCTAACTATGAGTTGAATATTTTTTCCTCTAAGTCATTTAATGGCCTATATCAACTTCTCCTCTCCTAACAACAATAATAACAAGGGCCTAAATTGCTTTTAAAAGTAGTGCCTGACAGTCAAAAAGAAACATAACTAGATATATTTGTAGAGCAACAACAAAAAACATGCAAAATTTAGTAACAAATTTTAAATAATGTTAAATGTTAGGTAATAACATAGAAGACTTAGAAGAGAAGCCAAGGACAAAATCAGGAAGTATGGAAATTAATTCACCTTTAATATTTTCAAATGACAAAACAAGATTTCCTTTTATTTCAAGTATGTTATTATTATTACAAATAATAATAATAAAATGTCTGAGATTCAACAAACATATATAAAGCATTATAGCACAAAATTTTGCCTATATATAATACTGATCCACAAAAAATAATTTTAAATTGCTATAAGTAATAAAAAAAATCATGATCTTCAAACCATTTTGAATCAATTAATTTTGAATGAATAAATCCCAAAATTTAAAGACCTGGCAGAAGAAATCAAAATAATGGGTGAAAATGAAGTATAACATCCATAGAATTCTGTTTGCTACTGGATTTTTCTTAAATATGTGTGCAGAGATGCTAAATGTCATGAATTTACATATCAACACTTGTTTAGTTTATTTTTAAATTACTGTATCAAACTTTGGAATGGTATTTAAAATATTAAATATTAAAAAAACAAAGTACAATGACTTGTTCTAAGACATTTTCTATATGAAATCCATGCAACATTAAGATGAAAAGAATTATTTTAACAAAACTAATTATTTTTCTAGTAGTTTTGCAGAGAACTTTAAACATGTTATGTTATTTGATTCTCACTACAATTCTCAAATACTATCACAGATTAGGAAATTGAGATTCAGAAAAGTTTTTACTTGCCCGGGGTCAAACAGCTAGAAAGGATACTAGTATCTAAAGCAAGATTTGAAATCAAATGTTCTTGAATATAAATCCAACATCCCAACTATTAAACTGAAAATCTTACTCTTATTGTTATACATCAAATAGAACTTATTTTCATAATAGGGAAATAAAAAGAAAATAATAAATATAATATTATGAATATTTGGTACCCAGTCAAATGTGGTTATTCCTTTCACTTTAAAACATTTTAAAATTTAAACTTTTAATATAATGACATAATAGCAAGTGATTGTAAAGAAATAGTAATTTTTTTAAAAGAATAAAACAGTAAGGATCTGGGCAAGAAATTAAAGATGGTAAAGAACTGTTGGCCAATATGTCTCCAGTTACAACATTTTCTTTATTTCTAGAAGTTATTGTTGCCTCTTGGCATTGCCAATAATCCTGGGCATTAATTTAGCATATATTTCAATTTTGATTTCTATGTCTAGATATCTATATTTAAGTTCTATTTCTATAGAGAGATCTCAAGATCTATTTATAAAAATAGATCTAGGTATAAATGGTCATAAATGGATTTCTAGATACAGAGATAATCTAGATTTAGAAAATTTTCTTTGAACACTTATATCAAGCAGGGTGGAGCCAAGATGATAAAGATCATATTGGTCTTTGAGCACTTCCTAGCTCCCCTCAGATCAGATCCAGAGCAAGCCTCCTAACAGGTTTTGGAGTGATAGAACCCACAAATATTTGGAGTATAACAAATTTCCACCAAAATATATTTTAGAAGAACTTCAGTAAAGATCTGTTTCCATCAGGCAGTGGAGGTAGTGGTTTACAAGCCAACACAGGTGCAGCACCGTATAAATAGTGAGGATGGAACCCAAGATAACAAGCAGGACTTGGCCATGTCCACCCAGCATAGGAAGGAAGCTGACACTCCCAGGGCAGCATGAAAGCACTGTTGCCTTTAGAGGAAGCTTGTGACAATTTCCCCTTTTCCTAAGAACAGACCTCAACCTTTAAAAATAAGCAAAAAAGCAAAAAGAGTTATGACCATAGATAGCTTTTACAGAGACAGGCAAGAACAGACTTTATATCTAAAGGACACTAAAGGCAAAACATCTCCTGATTAAGTCTCAAAAAGTTATATAAGTTGGTCTCCATCTCACAAGGCTCTGCCAGACAAATTTAAAAAGAATTTTTAAAAGAGAGTTAGGAGAAAAATGGGGAAGGGAAATGAAAGTTCTGGAAAGTGAAACAAAAGCTCTAGAAAAGGAAACAGAAATTGAAGAAAACCATTACTTAAAGAATAATTTTGATGAAATGAAAAAAGAAAATAACTCCTTGAAAAAGAGAATTTGTGAAATGGAAAAAAAAAACCCAATGAACAAAATAACTCATTTAAAATTCAATTTGCCAAATGCAAAAGGAGACAAAAAATTAACTGAAGAAAATAATTCACTAAAAATTAGAATTAAATAAATAGAAATGAATGACTCAAAGAGATAACAAGAATCACTCAAACAAAACAAAAAAAAAATGAAAACTAGAAGAAAACATAAAATATCTCATAGGAAAAACAACTGACCTAGAATATAGAACCAGGAAAGACAATCTAAGAATTATTGGACTACTTGAAAATGACAATGAAAAAAAAAAAAAAAGAAAGAAAGAAAGAACATCTTTCAAGAAATCATTAAGGAAAATTGCCCTGGTGTTCTAAAATCAGAAGGTAAAATAGCCATTGAAAGAATTCACCAATTATCTCTTGAAAGGGACTCCAAAATGGAAACTCCAAAGAATATTGTCAATAAATCCCTGAATCATTAGATTGAGGGGAAAATACTTCAAGCAGCCAAAAAGTAATAGTTCAAATATCGAGGAGCTACAATCAAGATTACCTAGGGTCTAGCACCTTCTTTTAAAGGACTGAAGGGACTGGGATATGATATTCCAGAGGTCAGAAGAACTTGAACTGCAGCCAAGAATCAACTATCCAGAAGAATTAAGCATTATCTTTCAGGAGAAAAGATGGATATTCAATGAAATAGGGATCTTCATTTATTTTTGATGGAAAGACCAGAACTGAATAGAAAACTTGATCTTCCAATGCAGAACTCAAAAAGCATAAAAAAGTAAAAAGGGAAGAAAAAAATCTATTTGTAAAGGTTAAAATGTTTACATCCTTATATGGGAAGATGACATGTTTAACTGTTGAGAACAGTATCTTAGTTATATAGGTATAATTTCAAGCTATAGGTATAATTTGACTTTATTCTGATGATATAAAAAAGAAGTTACAGGTGGAAAAAGGATTGTACTGGAAGAAGAGGGAAGCGGAGGTAAAATGGGATAAATTACATCACAGGAAGAGGCAAGAAAGACCTATTGCAATTGAGGGAGAGAAGGGAAGGGAATAAACACTGTGTGAATCTTAATCTCATATGATTTGACTCAAAAAAAGATTATCAGACATATTAAGTCCCATTTTAGAAAAATGAAATTGAACAAGCTATTAATCAATTCCCTAAGAAAAAATCTCCAAGGGCAGATGGATTCACAAATGAATTCTACCAAACATTTAAAGAACAATTAATTCCAATACTATGCTAACTCTTTGGAAAAATAGGGAAAAAAGAAGTCCTACCAAATTCCTTTTATGACATGTATATGATGCTGATACCTAAACCAAGTAGGGTCAAAAGAGAGAAAGAAAATTATAGACTAATTTCTCTAGTAAATATGGATGAAAAAACTTAAGTAACATATCAGCAGAGATTATAGTAAGTTATCACCAGGATAATACACCATGACCAAGTAAGATTAATACCAGGAATGCAGGGCTGGTTCAATATTAGAAAAAATTATTAGCATAATTGACTATATCAATAACCATATTAACAAAAAACATGATTATTTCAATAGATGCAGAAAACACATTTGATAAAATCCAACATCAATGGATGTTAAAACACTAGAGAGAATAGGAATAAACAGAATTTTCCTTAAAATGATCAGTAGGATCTATTTAAAACCATCAGCAAACATCATATGTAATGGGGATAAACTAGAACCATTCTCAATAAAATCAGAGGTGAAACAAGATTGCCCACTTTTACCATTGTTATTCAATATTGTATTGGAAACATTAGCTTTAGTAATAAGAGGAGAAAAAGAAATTAAAGGAATCAGAGTAGACAATGAGAAAATCAAATTATCATTCTTTGCAGATGACATGATGGTATACTTGGAAAGTCCTAAAGAATCAACTAAAAAATCTACTAGAAACAATTCACAACATTAGCAAAGTTGTAGTATATAAATAAATCCACACAAATCATCAGCATTTTTATATGTTACCCACAAAGTCCAGGAGCAAAAAATACAAAAAGAAATTCCATTTAAAATTAATTAATTAATAGATAATATAACATATTTGGGAGTCTACCTGCCAAGACAAAGTTAGGAACTATGTAAACACAATTACCAAACACTTTCCAAACAAATAAAGTCAGATCTAATCAATGGGAAGAATATCAAATGCTCATAGGTAGGCTGAGCTAATATAATAAAAATGACAATTCTGTTTAAATTAATCTACTTATTCAGTGCCATACCAATCAAACTCCCTAAAATTATTTTACAGAGCTAGAAAAAATAATAACAAAGTTCATCTGGAAGAGCAAAAGATGAAGAATTTCAAGGGAATTCATGAAAAAAATGCAAATGAATATGGCCTTGCTGTACCAGATCTAAAACTAAATTATAAAACAGTGGTCATCAAAACCATTTTATACTGGCTAATAAATAGAGTAATTGATCAGTAGAATAGATTAGATCACAGGATAAAATCATCAATAACTATAGAAATCTAGTGTTTGCCAAAACCAAAGACCCAGGTTTTGGGATAAAAACTCCTTATTTGACAAAGATTGCAGGGAAAATTGGAAACCAGTATGGCAGACACTAGGCATTGACCCACATCTAACACCATATACCAAGATAAGGTAAAAATGTTTCATAATTGAGACATAATGATACTATAAGCAAATTAAAAGTAAAAAAGATAATCTATCTCTGAGATCTGTGCAAAAGGAAAGAATTTATGGCCAAAGAAGAACTATAGTACATTATAGAATGCAGAATAGATGATTTTGATTATATTAACTTAAATTTTTTTTTGTACAAACAAAATTAATGCTGCTAAGATTAGAAGGAAAGCAGTAAACTTGGAAAAAATATTTATATCCAAGGGTTCTGATAAAGGCCACGCTTCTAAAACATATAGAGAATAGACTCAAATTTATAAGAATTCAAGCTATTCTCCAACTGATAAATGGTCAAAGTATATGAACAGGCAATTTTCAGATGAAGAAATTAAAACTATTTGTAGTCATATGAAAAAAATGCTCTAAGTAACTATTAGAGAAATGCCACTTAAGACAGTTGCTACGTAGTTACCACTATGTACTTCTAAAATTGGCTAAAATGACAGAAAAGGAAAATGATTAATCTTGGGGAGGATTTGGGAAAACTGAGACACTAATACATTATTAGTGGAGTTGTAAACTGCTTCAGCCATTGTGGAGAACAATATGGAACTGTGCCCAAAGGGTTATCATACTGTGTATACTTTTTGATTCAGCAGTGTCTTTACTGGACTTGCATCCCAAAGAGTTAATAAAAAAGGGAAGAGGTCCCACATATGCAAAAATGTTTGTAGCAGCCCTTTTTATAGTGACAAGGAACTGAAAACTAAGTGGATACCCATCAGTTGGAGAATGGTTGAATAAGTTATGGTATTTGAATATTATGGAATATTATTGTTGTATAAGAAATGATCAGCAGGATGATTTCAAAAGGGCCTGGAGAGACTTACATGAACTGGTGCTAAGTGAAGTGAGTAGAACCAAGATAACACTGTACACAACAATAACAAGATTATACAGTGATCAATTCTGAAGGATGCGGCTTTTTTCAAAAGTGAGATGATTCAGATCAGTTCCAATGGTCTTGTCGTGGAGACAGCTATATGCACCACGAGAGAGAACTGTGGGGACTGAGTGTGGATCACAATGTAGTATTTTCACTTTTTTGTTGTTGTTTCCTTGCATTTTATTTTCTTTCTATTTTTTCCCCTTTTTGATCTGATTTTATTGGGCAGCATGATAATTGTGGGAATATGTGTAGAAGAATTGCACATGTTTAACATATATTGGATTGCTTGCCATCTAGGGGAGAGGGTAGGGAGAAGGGAGAGAGAAAAAAATTTTGGAATACAAGGTTTTGCAAGGGTGAATCTTGAAAATTATGCATGTATTTTGAAGATAAAAGCTTTAAAAACACCTATATCCTAGTTTACCTCTCAGACCTATGGGGAGGGAATAAATTTACGTCCAAAGAAGAAATGGAACTCCTAATTGAACACCAGATGGATAACTTTGACTATATTAAGTTAAAAAGTTTTGTACAAACAAAACCAATGCAGTCAAGATTAGGAGGGAAGCAATAAATTGGGAAGTCATTTTTACATTTAAGGGTTCTGATAAAGGTCTCATCTCTAAAATATATAGAGAATTGTCTCATATTTATAAGAATTCAAGCCATTCACCAATCGATAAATGGTCAAAGGATATGAACAGACAATTTTCAGATGATGAAATTAAAACTATTTGAGTCATATGAAAAGGTGCTCTAAATCACTATTGATCAGAGAAATGCAAATCAAGACAACCCTGAGGTACCACTACACACCTGTCAGATTGGCTAAAATGACAGGAAAAGATAATGATGAATGTTGGAGGGAATGTGGGAAGGCTGGGACACTGATGCATTGTTGGTGGAGCTGTGAACGGATCCAGCCATCCTGGAGAGCAATTTGGAGTTATGCTCAAAAAGTTATCAAACTGTGCATACCCTTTGACCCAGCAGCATTTCTATTGGGCTTATATCCCAAAGAAATCATAAACGAAGTAAAGGACCCCACATGTGCAAGAATGTTTGTGGCAGCCCTTTTTGTAGTGTCTAGAAACTGGAAACTGAATGGATGCCCATCAATTGGAGAATGGCTGAATAAATTATAGTATATGAATATTATGGAATATTATTGTTCTGTAAGAAATGACCAGCAGGATGATTTCAGAGAGGCCTGGAGAGACTTGCATGAACTGATGCTGAGTGAAATGAGCAGAACCAGGAGATCATTATACACAGCAACAACAATACTATATGATGATCAATTCTGATGGACATGGCTCTCTTCAACAATGAAATGTTTCAAACCACTTCCAATTGTTCAGTGAAGAAAGCCATATACACCCAGAGAGAGGGATGTGAAATGTGGACCACAACATAACATTTTCATACTCTCTATTGATGTTTGCTTACATTGTGTTTCCTTTATATGATATTTATTTCTTGTAGATACGATTTTTCTTGCACAACAATGATAAATGTGGAAATATGTATACATATATTCGATTTGTGAAGTATTTTATCATAATTAACATGTAGTGGATATCCTGCAATCTAGGGGAGGGATGGAGAGTAGGGGGGAAAAATTTGTAAATGAAAGCTTTGTAAGGGTTAATGTTGAAGAATTACCCATACATATGTTTTGTAAATAAAAAAAAAATTAAAAAACCCACCTATATCCATCTATATAGATGGAACTCTAAATATCAAGATCTATATATGTATAATACACACACATATATCATCACTAATCTTGAGCCTTATTTTTAGAAGAAATTTTTGTTTCATTAAAATTTCCCAAGAATATATGAGCAAAGTTGATAAGAAATTAGGGAAAAAAAAAAAAAAAGGTCAGGGGGAGATATACTTGACCATGTATTGATGTTTACACAAATTCAAACACATGATTATAAACCAGGAATTCTATAGAAGCAATATGATCATCAACATATATTCTGTTTACTAATATATATGAAGAACATAAAATATAAATAGTTATATCAGAAAACTCTACCCATACTTTCCCTTTTTTTTCTCTCTTTAAAGGGTGAACAAATTTGAGCTGTGTTTTCATGGGCTATTGGGGACTCATGAAATCTCCTTTCACCAATTTAGATTGGCAACTACTTTTTTTTTTTTTTTTTTTTGTACTTTATAGTCTTAGAGAATTGTTTGGGGCATTAAGCAAGAAGTGACTTGCCTCTGATCCCAGAGATATTCTGCATTAGAGGCACATAACTGTCAGGTTGGCCCTTTATCAATCCTACCATTTTGCATCTTAAATTTTTGCAAGTAAAAAAAAAACAAAAAACTGTTACTTTAATAAATCAAGAAAGTATGCAACTTTAATGCCAAAGTAATTAAATGCAAATTTAAATTGTTCCTTTTTTAAAGTAGCTTGAACTACATTAGAATATTTAGAATTATTAAATGACTAATTTTTTATATTTTTGAAATGTTTTAGTAAAATATATGCATATACAGATGTATGTCTAGGTAATGAAAGTTGCAACGGATTATTTTAGCTTATTATTTCTCAGGGAAGGAAGTCTTCAGAATGTTCATTATTCATGGAATCAAAAATATTGTTTATATTTTAGAGGAAACATTAAATGTGTGTGGTAAAAGAGAAGGAGAGGTTAAGTGAATGTATTGCATGATTTGACCCAGTCACTTCTAGGACTTAAATAGGCTGATTTGAAAGAGGATAGTTTCAGTTTCATGGGAGTATACTTTCCATAACTCTTTTGTTGGCTGCCAGATCTCATAACAGAAAGATGGCAGTGTTTGTGTAAACTGATATTTGAGGTTAACCAAAGCCTGTTGCCTACATCATGACTGTACTACATACCTTCAATGAATATGTGACTTCTCATGGATTAACAATACTGTTTTAAGTTCCTATCTTCATGTAAGGTTTGAATTAATTTCTCCATTGTATTTTTACTACATTATAATATCTGTTTTCCAACACAACTTTTAAATTTAATTATATTAAATAGTATCCTATTCAATTTCAGCATTTTGAATTTCTAATTTTTTAAAACTGATATTGGAATGAGGACAATCATATTGTTGAATTGTGACAAATGTTGCAGGGTGAGCCATGCTAACAAGAAATTGAGTCCCCAGGCCAGTGTTGCAGGTTTTTGTGAAAGACTTCAGTCTTGATCTGCAAGTGAGGTTTTTGCCAAAAAAAAAAAAAAAAAAAAAAAAAAGGTTTATTTTCACACTGAGAAGCTACCCAGATTAGAATTAGCAAAGGTTTGTGGTATAGAGTCATTTTTATTAGCCTTCTATGGTTTGGGGCTAGGGGCTAGGGAGCAATTAAGAGCTAATTTGCAAATCAATAAAGGTGGTGATTGTTTCCCAGACCAAAGTGATTCACAGATTAATTGGAAGTGGGTGATTCTCATAAGAACCAGGTAGGAGGGTAGGGAACATTTTTGGGAATTTCCCCAGGCCAGGTGGCCCACCCTCCACAAAGATCAGGGGATACCATTCTATTACATCAATATCATAAAATCCAAAATTCAATACTTATTTTATAAAAGGAAAAATCCTATTTATAGCTATATTTGCATTATTACACATCAACTATTTAAATAATATTCACATTCCTTGAAATTTTCTGCATAGGGATGGAAAACAGGACAGAAGCTTTACATATTGCTATATCAATCATCATCTTAATAGGTAGAACCACTATTCAATCAATTTGACTATAATCAAATGACTCAGATAACTTACTGAAAGGATGTTAATAAACATTATTGCATTGCAGTAATTTGGATTCTATTAATACAAAGTATTGAAAAGATGCTCCGAAGAGGAGCATCTTTTTTTTTCATTCTTATTTTATTTTATTTTTATTTTTTGCTTTTTTTGCTGAGGCAATTGGAGTTAAGTGACTTGCCCAGGGTCACACAGCTAAGGAATGTTAAGTGTCTGAGACTAGATTTGAACTCAAGTCCTCCTGAATTCAGGGCTGGTGCTCTATCCACTGCACCACCTAGTTGCCCCCAAAGGTGGATTTTGAGGTAGAAAATCTGGACTGAATATTTATAACTAGTTATGTATCAATGGACAAATCACTGAAACTGAAACAGTCAGCATCATTTTCTTCTGCCAAATGAGTCAGTTGGAAGAAATGATTTTTAAGGTTCTTTGTAGTTCTAATTTGATGATATGCTAAATTCAAAGAAAACAAATGAATTCTTGTATTAATTAAATATATTGAAGTTAGAGAATAAGAACTAGAAGAACTATATTCAACTCACACACTGCTTTCCCATAAAAAATAAAATAAGATTGTACATTATTTGAAACAATTAACATGTACAGCAAAATTTTCTTTCTTTTTCTCCCCTCTTCATTATATAGGGTAGTCATATAGAGGATAAGTATGAGAGATATGAAAAGCTAATAAGAAGGCACAGAGGTTCAAATAATTCTTCTCCAAACTTTATGTTTTTATTGCTCTAAGAAGCAATTTGCAATGACCATGCCTCAGTAAAATGATTGAGGCAGAAAGACTAAACCAGATTAAGTTTAACCAATAGGCTTCAAACCTATGGCCAAGTTGAGAGATGTAAACCCCAAGCATGTGAAGACTTTCCCCAGTGGAATGGGTGAATGAAAACAATTGTTCATCAGTCTTAAAGGTGGCATTCAGAGCTTGGTTTAGACATTAAAGATTCCAGAGTTATCCACTGCATCTCTGGCCATATTGAATTTTATCCTGCCACTGGATTTAGATAATTCTGGCAAAGCTAATGAAATTGATGACGCCATACAATTCTGCCTCACAAATCCAATTCGCACACAAGTTAAAACATCACCCATCATCCACTATTTTATCCCAATATTGTGATGTCATGGATCCTATTCATATATAAATGATTAATAGAAGAAAGGCAAAAGAAGCAAGCCTTCAATGGGGGAAAAAGAAAGTGGAGAAGAAAGCAAACAGCTCTTTTCAAGAAATTGGAGAATAGAAGAGGAGAAAAAAAGAAGAAAAAGGAAGGCTATGAAATAGAAAGTTTTAAGGTTCTTTCTAAAGAAGAAAAGTTGCATGCTCTATCAAGGAAGAAACTATTAGTACTTCCAAGAATATAAAGATAGAGTAGGAAGAGAAGGACAAGGAAAAAGAGGAGGAGGAAAAGAAGGAAGAAAAGGAAGAGGAAGAAGAGGAGGAAAAGAGTGATAGCAGTTGGGAGTAATGAGGCAATTATGTATCTGCCAGATAATAGCAATAGAGATATTTGTCTTCCTAGGGCATATATTCAGGGCATGACAGACAATTTCCCAGGAATTATGAAAACATACAACAATTACTCATTGCTAATGATTCATCTCGTCACATCTGATGACATCCCTTTGATAAGGGATATGATGAAGTGTTACAAAAAATTATGAAAGCTCAGAGAAAAACCTTAAAGTCATAGAGACATAGTATTGTGCCTTTCTCTTTGTGACCTATTGAAAAAGGTATGCAAAAGAGAAAAATTAATTTGAGAAATGAAGACATGGATAAGAAGTTGGTATGTGAAGATAAGACTTGGATTTCTGGGCTCCCTACATTTTCTCTGCCTATTTTCTGTGCCTGGAAAATTTCCCCTCCTCATCTCTGCTACCTTAATTTCTTGTTCTCTCTCATTTCCCCAATGAAAATCTCACATTCTATAGAAAATATTTTTTATCCCTTTAGTGTTAGTGCTTTATCTTGTTGATTAACCCCAATTTACTCTGAATATATCTTAATTATAGATTTTTTTTCTTGTTGTTTCTCTAATTAGAATGTAAACCCCTTGCAAGCACAGACTGCTTTTTCTCTGTTTCTCCAAAGTTTACCTTAGTTTCTGGCACATAAATAGGTGCTTAATAAATGTGATTCAATTGTGACCTGGGTAGCAGTAGGAGTTGTAGCAGCAGCAACAGCAGGAGCAGTACGAGTAGTAGTAGTAGTAGTAGTATTTACGTAGCTCTTTAAGGTTTGAAAACTATTTTATAAATGTTATAGCATTTTATCTTCTCAACTACCAGTAGAAGTAGTTGCTAGTACTATCTCCATTGTACACATGAGGAAACTGAGGATGAGAGAAGTTAATAATGACACATATCACTTATATAATCCTTTGATTTGAAAAGTACTTTAGGTATTTTCTCAGCTGATGTAAAGTTTAAGTGATTTGTCCAGAATTACATATCTAAGTCTGAGCCTGGCTTTAAACTCAGTTCTTCCTGACTAACAAACTATTAATATTTATACATATATTTCTGTTTGTATATGTACCCATATATATTAGCAGATGTAATATTCTCTCCACTGAATCACCTAGATAATCTAATAGCAAATACTTATTGACTAACAGGACGTCTCCATTGCATAACCCCAGGGATCTTTAATTGACTTTGTGCTCTTCTACAATTTTATCAGTAATGTGAATAAAATCAACAAATGATAAAATGTTAAGAGGAAACTAATGTATCAAATAACATAGCCAAGATCCAAAGCCAAAGCAAATGATTGAATATAATTATATTAAATTTTTCCTATCATGTTGAATATAGCCTCATGTGGGTATACAAAAAATCAACTGCAAGAGTACATGGTAGTGAAAGTATGGCTTGAAAACAGTGGATTGGAAAAAGATATAGGAATTTTAGTGAATGTCAAGTTCCATATGATGGGCACGTAGGTGCTGCAATGGATAGAATGCTGGGCCTAAAGTTAGGAAGACTCATCTTCCCGAGTTCAAATTTGGTCTCTGATAGTTGTGATGTAATAGGACTTTGTGCCTAATGATCTTTGGGGCAGGAGGTTGGGAGTGGGTTAGAAAAATCCTGAATCTGAAACCATCCCTGGTTTTGAGAAAATTCCTAAAATGATCCTCGAGCTCCCACTGGGTTTAGGGAAATTCCCACTTTCAATTGATCTGGAAATTAGTCTGGTCTGGGAAACAATCACCACCCTCTATTGATCTGGAAATTAGTCCCTCAAATTGCTCCTTGGCCCCAGGCCATCAAAAGCTAAATGAAATAAAAAATCTGTACCCCTGTGTGGCCCTAGGCGAGTTACTTAACTCCTATTGCCTCAGCAAAAACAAACAAACAAACAAAAAAAACATTTTGTACCCCAATCTTTACTAACTTTCTAATCAGAAAGTACCAAGACAAAGAGCTTCTCAGTGAAAATAAACCCATTTTGCCAAACCATGCTTGGAGACTTGAGATCGCCAATTCTTTCACAAAACCTGTGACACCCGCTTGGGGACCCCCATCACTGTTAGGGTATCTCACCCCTCAACAATTGTGATGCTTGTTAAACCACTTAAAACTGCTTCTGTTTTCTCATCTATAAAATGAGCTGGAGAATGAAAAAACAAACTACTCCCAGACCTTTGCCAAGGAAACCCCAAAGGTAGTCAGACTTGGACAGAACTGAACAACAAACTCAATGTGAGTGAGCAGTGTGATGAGGCAGCCAATAATAATTTGATCTTGGGTTGTATTGAGAACCACAGCTTCTAGATATAGGAAAGTAGTAGTTCTTATTCCCAAGATGCTTATATCATGTGGTGTGTATATATATATATATATATATATATATATATATATATATATATACATATATATATATATGTATGTATGTCTATGTGAGTCTCTGTATATGTATAAGTGTGTGCATGTGTGTATGCACATATAGAATCCTTTGAGCTCTCAGAATTTTTCATTCTATTATTTGAATTCAATAATCAAGAAAGCAAGAACATGGACTTAATAGTTTTTTTTTTAATTTCCTACTTTTCTAAAAGTGCTACATTTTGCAAAGATAAAACAGATGTTCTACCTTCCTTCAGTGGCCTTAAAATCTAGGAATGATATAGTTCTTTGATACAGTTAGTCAATCAAGTTACATTTGGTTTGCTAGTTGCTAGTTAGTAACTGATGATTGAAAAACTGATTAAGGTTTTACATTAATGTTTGGCCTATAGAACTAAAAATAGTTGGAAGATTAGAGGATTGAATTAAAAAAAATCTGAGTGGGTATTCAATGAAACATAACACCAGAAGTATATTGATAAATATTTTACAACTAACTCTCCAAAAACTCAGGACACAGTTTTAAGTTTCATCCATATAATTAATATTTACCATCACTTTCCTTAGACTAGGCAAAAACAAAATAAAACAAAACAAAAAAATTGAAACAAAACAAACTATAATCCAAAACAAAAACAATAAATCAAGCCCTTATCTTCTTCCTCTCAGTCTAAAGGCATTCAATTTCAATTGCAGAATGTTATATGCATTGTTAAATGTGGTCACCTTATGCATTGTTTTTGCTTAATTGATTTCCTTTGTCACAAAGAAGAGAAAATTTGGAAATGGATAAAGGGAGAATTTCTAAAAGACAATAATGCAAAAGCAAGAAGAACTAATTGAAACATATAAAATTAAATAAGATAATAATGAAAATTTAAAATAAAATAAAACAAATAAGCATTCCAGAGTTTTGAGAGATATCAGAGACTACCTACTGACCAAAAATTATATTTCAAATAATTATTCATGATTAGTAGATTATATAGATTGCCTTATTTGATCTTCACAATAATCTTGGTCAGGCAGATCTAGAGTTAATACAGTTTTACAGTTGAGAAAACAGGTTCAAAGAGTCGATAACTTACCCATGGTTTTACAGAATTGGGACCTAGATCATTCTGATTTTTCTTTTTTGAGACAACTCATTCCATTGAAAGATGATTTTGATTGTTAAGATTCACCTATACACCTGCCCTTATATCATATCTGTCCTCCTCCTTCCTCCTTCCCCAGTTCTGCCCTTTGAAGATAAAAAGAAAAATATATATTTTTCTTCCATATAACGGTTCTGCAAATACCCTAAAATAACTGTTATGTGCTCCCTATTCTATACTTCCCTTCACCAAATGAACCATTCCCTTTTCCTTCTAGTAACTTTAAAATGGCAGCATCTTGAGGGCCTTCACCATCCTTGTTAAAAAGACCTGAGCAAGATATGCTTCCCAGAATAATTTTAGATAGCAACAAATTAGTTGCTGAATCAAAAAGCTTTATGAAGTGTAACGACCAGCGTTACAGTTAAGTTTAAGGGTAGGATAAACTTTACCTCTAATAGGTCCTCGGACATCTCCAGCTCCCAGCCTCCACTGGGAGAAACTTCACAGTTCACCACAGGACAAGGGGATATGCTTATCTTACTTTATTATGTGTTACACCTGCATAGTCTATAAAACTGTGCTAATAGTAATCCCATCTTTAAGCTAATAGTAATCTCAGTCTCTATGGAGGCAGTCTCCTTTTATCCCTTCTCGTCCTTCTCCGCCCACACCACAGCGAACCAATCGTGTCCCACCCCAAAGGTTTCCGGTCTGAGCTGGCCTGCTCTGATAGGGTGCTGGCCCTCGAGCCATGTACAGCACCTGCAGATCTCTTGCAATATGCAAAACATCTTTCACGTGACTTAGGCTCTATGGTCCTCTGTCCCGTGGTGTTTTGCTGCATCAGTACTGCCATATCAGCTGTGTAATGCCACACTTGTGCTCAGCCATTTGGCCCCCGGATGGTCACGTGCGTTCCTGCTGGCTACAAGCCCTGGGCCTTATATCTCCCTTTTCTTGTTTAGCGGGAGACCGCCCAAAGGAAGGACATCAGCTTTTAATTAAGTGAGACTGCCCATCAACATAGAAAGACCGAATTTACAAAAGCAAATAGAATAAATATATGGCAGAATACCTAAAGCCCGAAATACAAGGCATTATAACATTTTCAGACAAACAAATACCCGGCCACGTGTAACAAAACACACACACAAAGCGCGCGCGCACACGCACACACAGAAACACAACAATAAAAGACAGAATTCTTTACATAGATTTAAACCAGTAATCCTTAGCAAAATGATACAAGACTGTCTTAATAGTTACAGTAGAATAATAATACTACCGGTGGAGGGGAAAAATGAAAAGACTCTCGAATGGGAGTTTGATTCTCTTTGCAAATTGTCTCTTACTCTCTGGTTTTTCTTCCCAACCCTGTTATAACAGAGTTTTTTGTGAGGAGGCATCAGGTTTCAGCCCCTGGCTATGGCCGCACTTGGAGTTTGTTCGGTTTAGGGTATTTGTTGTTTCCCCCATGAGCATCGCTGGGTAAAAAGGCCTGGAGAACTCCTGATGTTAACGTTTTCTGTTCTAGATCGGGAAACATTTCACTAGTAAAGCCATTGTCCATTTATGTCATGAACACGTTCATGAGCTAGAGTCAGTAGTGTCCAGTTCTTGTTTGATGTCATCACAGGAGCTATTGCTAACAGGACACAAACACCGAGCAGGAATCCAAGATCCACCCTCCCGTTTCGCACCTTCTGGAATAACAAGAACATACCCTGGCCTACGGGTTATTATCCTCCCTGGCCCTTGCCAGACACCCTCTGGAGTCTGCCATATAACCTGACTTTGATTTTTGGTCAGCTCTCCTTCAGGGTATTTAAGCTCTTTTGAATTGGAGCACCAAGAATGCCAGAATTTCATAGCGGGCGTTAAATGCTCCTGATCAAATTTCAAATAATTGTAAGTGTAGATAGTAGTGTCCAATAGCCCTTGTGTGATTTTTCGTCGTGGGTTAACCCCTACAGGGTCCTTCTCTCCCTTTTCTTGTTTTTGAAGGATAGATTTCAGGGTTCTATTAGCCCGCTCTACTATGGCTTGACCCATAGGATTGTACGGAATACCCGTAACATGTTGTATTTGAAACTAGGCACAAAAATGAGAAAAAACCTTTAGAACTATAAGCAGGCCCATTATCGGTCTTTATTGATTGGGGAACTCCTGCTATAGAGAAACAATGATATAGATGATTAATAACATGCTTTAAAGCTTCACCAGTTTGCAAGGTTGCCATAAGAAACCCTGAATGTGTAATTAACTGAGGTTTCCAGTGTGTATTTCATTTGGGCTTGAACCTTTTGGATTATGTGCAATCACCCGAGGAGATGGATGATAAGGTACATAGGCAAGCACCTTTCAACTATATCTCTAGCCTGATTTTTAGAAATACCATAAAGTCTACAGAGAGATCTCATAGATAAATGAAAACATTCATGATCAACAGTAGCTTCTTGTAAAGCAGACATAACAATTAGACACATAGGACTTACCAAGGCATCCACAATCTTATTACCTTCAAAATTAGGACCTAGCCCTCTAGTATGAGAACAGACATGCATGACATATATACGAGAGGATAATTGAAGAAGCAGTGATTGGGCTTGACCAGTAAATCACCAATTTCAGAAGCTCTATAATTTATATGGGCTTGTGGTACTGACTATCTGTAATAATATTAAAAGGAGATTGAAATCTATTCATTACTTGAATAATTGCCCATAACTCATTTTTCTGAGTTGACGAGAAAGGTATGTCCAAGATCATTTTTATATTAAGATCAGGGCAATAAATGCTGGCACAATGATGTTCAGTAGCATCTGCAAAAATATTAGAACCTTCCACAGGTTCATTGCTAATGACTGTTATGGGTACATTCAATTGCAATTGTGCAAAAGCTTGTAATATCTTTGGGATGACAGGTTGTCTTAAACTCAAGTAAGGAACTATATCTAACCATTCTGAACTGTCCTTATATTGCACCATATTTGGAATTCCTTCTATCCAGATGACTGGTGGCTTTCCACGTATAGTAAACTTCTGGAAACAGCTGTTCTTAAAACTCTAATAAAAGATCAATCTTATTCTCTAAAATCCTAGATACTGATAGCTTGGCCTTAATTGTACCTTTTCTGGTGCTACTTGTAAACCATGTTTTGCAAGAGTCTTTAATAACTCTTGCAAAACTACCTGCAATGTGGATTGATTTTTGGTAGCTATCAAGATATCATCCATATAATGCATTATAAGAATGTTTTGAAAAGCCTTTATTACTGGTTAAATAACTTCATCTACATACCATTGACATAATGTAGGACTATCAGCCATACCCTGAGGTAGAACTATCCATTGATATCTCTTAGAGGGGGCAATGAAATTTATAGAAGGAACTGTAAAAGCAAATTTTTCTCTATCATTAGGTAGAGGTAGACCGGGTTGTAGGTTGCATGCTTTCATTAATCTTGCAGAGGTCTGTTAACATCCTCCATTTTCTACTTTTCTTTTTTCTTACAAAAACAGGAGAATTGTATGGGCTGAATGAGGGTTCCAAATGCCCTGCTTTAATTTGTTCCTCCACAATCTTGCAAGGCTACCAGTTTTTCTGATGATGGGGCCACTGATCAACCCAAATGGGAGAGGATGGATACCATTTCAATTCTGGTAGCGCTATTACTTCAATGTCCCCAATTAGTTTGACTACAGGAACATATGCAGTCCAGACATGAGATCACGGCCCCATAAGGAATTAGATAGACCTGCAACCACTAGAGGGTTGAATCTACCTTCTTGGTCTTCTACTATCCATCTCAAGAATTTAAGTGATTTACTGGCTATTTGTGGGCCTCCAACGCCTGTAATTCCAACTAAATTTTTCTCTAATTGCCATTCTCGGGGCCAATCTTCCCAGTGGATAGCTGACACATCTGCCCCCATATCTAGCATTCCCCAAAAGGGGCGTTCTTCTATATAAATAGAAAGTAAAGGCCTTTCTAATGTTATTTGTTGTGTTAGTGCAATTTGAATCTCATCTGACTCTTTTCTCTTTTGTAAGCCCTGTTTCTTAGCAATAGGTTCAGTATTTGATAACTATATCTCCTATAGGGACATTAACTGTGGAAAAGGGTGGCAATGTTATTGATTGCACTGAATAAACATCTTCCCACATTTTTATTGGCCTCCCTGGTTCTGCAGATGGGCAAACTCCTGAACGTACTGGTTTTGAGGATTGAGCCCACTTTCCTTCACCATGAATGCATTCGGGGCCTTCAAGGGGCCCCTTGCCCGTTTCCCGACTGAAATCCTCCTGTATTCTCTTTATTTTTCTTTTTTCTACACAGCTTTGCTATATGTCCAGGTTTTCCACAATTGTAACAGGTAAGATTGCCCTTACCCTTGTTTTTCTGACACTGACTATGAACATGTGCAGTTCGGCCACAGTCATAGCACCTCCTTTCTTTCTCTCTCCTTATAAGAGCATCCGCTAACATTGCAACCTGTGTAGCTTCATAATCTACTTCCTTACATCTCTCTAGAATATCAGCTAATGGGGCTGACATGGGTAAAGATGACACTGCTCTCTTGCAGGGTTTATTTAATCCTAAACAGGCAAGAGAATTACCCAGCCCAATTATCCACTGCAGAGCAGAGTGATTGCTTAGAATCTGTTATCTCAGCCACTATTGACCAGTAATATTCTGCTGCAACACAAGACAATTCAAAATGTTCTGTCAATGAAGAAGTTTATGTGAGGAGATCAAAGGAGGCATCGGATGTCATCCTCTTAACATTCAATAAGAAGGTCGAGGATTCTTCCTACCTTATCCCTGCTGTCTTTCAAAAATCAAAATCAAATGAAGTTTCCAGCTAGCCCATAGAAAGGACTCTGTGGGGGCCCAGCTTGAAGCTCATTATAGCTATTGTTGGAAGGTGAGGTCTCTTGCACAGCTGAGATTTAGTAATCTGATGAGGTGATATCATTTCCCCCTCCCTGAGTCCCCAGAAAAAAAGTAGTGGTCATAAAACTGAGCATTTCTCAAAGCTCCTCTTCAAAGGCATCTAATCAGCTCCTTTTAAGTCCAAATTTTCACTTCTCTTTCCCTTCCTTCCTTCTGTCCCATTCTTCTACCTTCAATCTCTAGCTACAAGCCAAAACTGTAATCTATTTCATCACTTTTTTTTTTCTTTTCTTTCTTTCTTTCTTTTTTTTTTTTTTTTTTTTTTTTTACTTTCTTTTACGGTTTCAGCTCTGAAACACTCACTCCTACTAGGCTTTCAAGGAACATTTCATTCTCCCTGGTAGCCTGAAGGGTGAGGCAGCCACTTTTCCTGGCTGTCGGGGTCGGCATACAACCTCTGAGGACGATCCAACCTTCAAATAATAAGAAGGTGGAGCAGAGGGAATTACTTTTCGGCCAGGTTGAATAAGCGGTGCAGACGGCAAAGCAGCGTTCTTCAGCTGACTTAATGCTGCCACTACTGCCCTGCCCACTATTTCCTTCATCTCCTCAACATAGGCTCCACCTGCACCTTGCTGGACATCTGCCAACTCCACCCCTCCACGACCTGCTGTTTGACTCTTTACTTGTTTTCCTTCTCTCTTGCTCTGTTCCTCTGACTTCCTCAATCCGTCATTAACTTCTTCAGAACTTGAATCTTCCCATAAAGAGTCTCCTGTCTGAACACTAGCTGCGACATTTACAGATAGCAAAGGGCCATAAAGAGCTGCTTTCACTATACTGTAAATAATAAAGTCAAGGTCTCTCACCAACCCAGGAATGTCCTTTTCATAGCTTGCTAGCTGATTACCAACCACGATCCATCTGCTGCAATCTACCCCCGAGACCGTCCACAATACCTTTACAAATTTACGGCAATCTTCCTTTCTCACTTTCACTCCTTTCTTTGTTACTAACCTTTTTTTTTTCTGTTTTTAACAAACTTTTATTAATACTTTTTTTTTTGTTTTTGCTTTTACATCATAGTAATTCCTCAATAGGCATACGTCCTGAGGGGAGGGGCCTTCCCTCATAGCTTTTTTTTTATTTTAATAATAAAGCTTTTTATTTACAAAACATATGAGTGACCTTTCAACATTGACCTTTGCAAAAAAACTTTTTTTTTCTCAAGCTTTTCCTTTCCTTCCCCCCACCCCCCACCCCTAGATGACAGGTAATCTAATACATGCTAGATAGGATAAATTATATGACAAATACAATACATGTATACATATCTATACAGTTATCTTACTGCACAAGAAACATCAGATCTAGAAAGAGAAGAAGAACAAAAACAACCTAAGAAGGAAAACAAAATGCATGGAAATATTCACAGAAAGCGTTAAAATGCTGTGTTGTGGTTCACTCTCAGTTCCCACAGGCCTCTCTCTGGATATATATGACTATCTTCATCCCTGAACAATAGGAACTGGTTTGAATCACATCATTGTTGAAGAGAACCATGTCCATCAAAATTGATCATCGTATAGTCTTGTTGCTGTGTATAATGTTCTCCTGGTTCTGCTGATTTCACTCAGCATCAGTTCATGCAAGTCTCTCCAATCCTCTCTGAAATCCTCCTGTTGGTCATTTCTTACAGAACAATAATATTCCATAACATTCATATACCATAATTTATTCAGCCATTCTCCAATTGATGGGCATCCTTTCAATTTCCAGTTTCTTGCCACTACAAAAAGGGATGCCACAAACATTTTTGCACATGTGGGTCCCTTTCCCTCCTTTAAAATCTCTTTGGGATATAGGCCCAGTAGAAACACTGCTGGGTTAAAGGGTATGCACAGTTTGATAACTTTTTGAGCATAGCTCCAAATTGCTCTCCAGAATGGTTGGATCCGTTCACAGTTCCACCAACAATGTATCAGTGTCCCAGTTTTCCCACATCCCCTCCAACAGTTATCATTATCATTTCCTGTCATTTTAGCCAATCTGACAGGTGTGTAGTGGTATCTCAGAGTTGTCTTAATTTGCATTTCTCTGATCAATAGTGACTTGGAGCACCTTTTCATGTGACCGGAAATAGTTTCAATTTCTTCGTCTGAAAATTGTCTGTTCATATCTTTTGACCATTTGTCAATTGGAGAATGGCTTGAATTCTTATATATTTGAGTCAATTCTCTATATATTTTAGAAATGAGGCCTTTATCAGAACCTTTGGATGTATAAATATTTTCCCAGTTTACTGCTACCCTTCTAATCTTGTCTGCATTCATTTTGTTTGTACACAAACTTTTTAGCTTGATATAGTCAAACTTATCTATTTTGTGATTAATGATGACCTCTAGTTCTTCTTTGGTCACAAATTCCTTCCCCCTCCACAGATCTGAGAGGTAAACCATCCTACATTGTTCTAATTTGTTTATAATATCATTCTTTATGCCTAGATCATGAATCCATTTTGACCTTATCTTGGTATATGGTGTTAGGTGTGGGTCAATGCCTAATTTCTTCCAGACTAGTTTCCAATTATCCCAACAGTTTTTGTCAAATAGTGAGTTTTTTATCCCAAAAACTGGGGTCTTTGGGTTTATCAAATACTAGATTACTATTGTCATTGAGTATTTTGTCCTGTGAACCTAACCTATTCCACTGATCCACTACTCTATTCCAGTACCAAATGGTTTTGGTGACCACTGCTTTATAATATAGTTTTAGATCTGGTGCAGCTAGGCCACCCTCATTTGCATTTTTTTTCATTAATTCCCTTGAAATTCTTGACCTTTTGTTTTTCCAGATGAATTTTGTTGTTATTTTTTCTAGGTCAGTTAAATAATCTCTTGGGAGTTTGATTGGTATAGCACTAAATAGATAGATTAGTTTAGGTAGTATTGCCATCTTTATTATATTCGCTCGACCTATCCAAGAGCACTTGATGTTTTTCCAATTGTTTAGATCTGACTTTATTTGTGTGCAGAGTGTTTTGTAGTTTTGCTCATATAGATCCTGACTTTCACTTGGCAGATATATTCCCAAATATTTTATACTATCGATAGTTATTTTGAATGGAATTTCTGTTTGTATCTCTTGCTGTTGCATTTTATTGGTGATGTATAAAAATGCTGATGATTTATGTGGATTTATTTTGTATCCTGCAACTTTGCTAAAGTTGTGGATTAATTCTAATAGTTTTTTAGTTGATTCTCTAGGGTTCTCTAAGTAGACCATCATATCATCTGCAAAGAGTGATCATTTGGTTTCCTCATGACCTACTCTAATTCCTTTGATCTCTTTTTCTTGTCTTATTGCCAAGGCTAGCATTTCTAATACAATATTGAACAGTAATGGTGATAGTGGGCAACCTTGTTTCACCCCTGATCTTATTGGGAATGGTTCCAGTTTATTACCATTACATATGATGCTAGCTGATGGTTTTAAATAGATGCTACTGACTATTTTAAGGAAAAGTCCATTAATTCCTATACTCTCTAATGTTTTTAATAGGAATGGATGTTGGATTTTATCAAATGCTTTTTCTGCATCTATTGAGATTATCATATGGTTTTTGTTAGTTTGGTTATTAATATAGTCAATTATGTTAATAGTTTTCCTAATATTGAACCATCCCTGCATTCCTGGTATAAATCCTACTTGGTCATGGTGTATTATTCTAGGAATGATTTTCTGTAATCTCTTTGCTAATATTTTATTTAAGATTTTTGCATCGATATTCATTAAGGAGATTGGTCTATAATTTTCTTTCTCTGTTTTTGTTTTACCTGGTTTAGGTATCAGTACCATGTCTGTATCATAAAAAGAGTTTGGTAGGAGTCCTTCATTCGCTATTTTTTCGAATAGTTTATATAATATTGGAGTTAACTGTTTTTTAAATGTTTGGTAGAATTCACATATAAATCCATCTGGTCCTGGGGATTTTTTCTTAGGGAGTTGATTAATGACTTGTTCTATTTCTTTTTCTGAAATTGTACTATTTAAGTAATTTATTTCCTCTTCTGTTAATCTGGGCAACCTATATTTTTGTAGATATTCCTCCATTTCACTTAGGTTATCAAATTTATTGGCATACAGTTGGGCAAAGTAACTCCTGATTATTGCTCTAATTTTCTCTTCATTGGTGGAAAGTTCTCCCTTTTCATTTTTGAGACTAACAATTTGATTTTCCTCTTTCCTTTTTCTAATTAAATTAACTAGAGGTTTATCTATTTTGTTGGTTTTTTCATAAAACCAACTTTTAGTTTTATTTATTAATTCAATAGTTTTTTTACTTTCAATTTTATTAATCTCTCCTTTTATTTTTAGGATTTCAAGTTTGGTATTTGATTGGGGTTTTTTAATTTGTTCTTTCTCTAGCTTTTTTAGTTGCAAGCCCAATTCACTGATTTTCTCTTTTTCTATTTTATGCAAATAAGCATCTAGAGATATAAAATTTCCCCTTATTACCACTTTGGCTGTATCCCACAAATTTTGGTATGTTGTCTCATTATTGTCATTCTCTTGAATGAAATTAGTAATTGTGTCTGTAATTTGCTGTTTCACCCATTCATTCTTTAGGATAAAATTATTTAGTTTCCAATTGCTTTTTGGTCTATTTTCTCCTGGCCTTATATTGCATGTGATTTTTATTCCATCATGATCTGAAAAAAAATGAATTTATTATTTCTGCCTTCCTGCATTTGATTTTGAGGTTTTGGTGTCCTAACACATGGTCAATTTTTGTATAAGTTCCATGGACTGCTGAGAAAAAAGTAAATTCCTTTCTGTCTCCATTTAATTTCCTCCAAAGATCTATCATACCTAACTTTTCTAACATTTTGTTTACCTCCTTAACTTCTTTCTTATTTATTTTGTGGTTTGATTTATCAAGTTCTGAGAGAGGGAGGTTGAGATCCCCCACTATTATAGTTTTGCTGTCTATTTCTTCTTGCATCTCTCTGAACCTTTCCTCTAGGAATTTCCATGCTATACCACTTGGTGCATATATGTTTAGTACTGATATTGCTTCATCATCTATGGTACCCTTTAGGAAGATATAATTTCCTTCTTTGTCTCTTTTAATTAAGTCTATCTTTGTTTTTACTTGGTCTGAGATCAGGATTGCTACCCCTGCTTTTTTTTTGTTCACCTGAAGCATAATAGATTCTGCTCCAGCCTTTTACCTTCACCCTGTATGTATCTCTATGTTTTAGATGTGTTTCTTGTATACAACATATTGTTGGATTCTGGTTTTTAATACCATCTGCTATCTGCTTCTGCTTTAAGGAAGAGTTCATTCCATTCACATTCACAGTTAAAATAACTAATTCTGTATTTCCTGCCATCTTATTTACCCTAGCTTATGCTTTTCTCTTTCTTATCCCCTTTCCCTCCTCCCTACTATTTTGCTTTGAAAACAACTTCCCTCAAACAATCCTTCACCTTTAGAGCCCCACCCACCCCCTTTCCCCCCCCTTTCCCTCCTGTTTCCTTATAAGTACGTCTATTATTCCCTCTGAGCCAAATCTGATGAGATAGAGATTAACCCAATTCTCATTCCCCTCCCTTTTCTCCCCTCAATCATTATAGGTTTTCTTTGCCTCTACATGTGATGTAATTTCCCTTATTTTACCTCCTTTTCCTCTTCTTCCAGTGTTATCCTTTTTCTACCTCTAATTTCTTTTTCAGTTTATCATATCATAATAATCATAAAATCACAATAAACATATAATAATAATCATAAAATCACAGTAATTATATGATAATAATTATAAAATCACAGTAATCATATCATAATCATAATGTAATAATAGGTTCATAAAATCAACCCTCATTCTATAAGTATCTATAACATATAGTTCTCAAGAGTTATTTTTTCTTGTTACCTTTTTATGTTTCTCTTGTGTTCTGTGTTTGTAGATCAAATTTTTTGTTCAGTTCTGGTCTTTTCAGTAGAAATAGGTGAAATTCTCCTATATCATTGAATGACCATCTTCTTCCCTGGAAGATAATGCTCATTCTAGCTGGGTAACTTATTCTTGGCTGTAGTCCAAGTTCCTTTGCCCTTTGGAATATCTGATTCCAGGCCCTTCGATCCTTCAAAGTAGAAGCTGCTAGGTCCTGTGTGATCCTAATTGTGGCTCCCCGATATTTAAATTGTTTCTTTCTGGCTTCTCCTAATATCTTTTCCTTGGTATGATAGTTCTGGAATTTAGCCACGATATTTCTGGGGGACTTAATTTTTGGGTTTCTTTCAGGAGGTGATTGGTGGATTGTTTCAATAAGTATTTTGCCTTCTGGGTGTAAAATATCAGGGCAGTTTTCTTTTATGATTTCCTGGAAGATAGTGTTCAGGTTCTTTTTTTCATCATGGCTTTCAGGAAGCCCTGTAATTTTTAGATTGTCTCTCCTAGATCTATTTTCCAGGTCAGTTGTTTTTCCTAGGAGATATTTCATGTTTTTCTCTATCTTTTCATTTTTTTGTTTTTGTTCAGCTGATTCTTGAAGTCTTGATGAGTCATTAATTTCCATTTGTTCAATTCTAATTTTTAATGTCTTATTTTCTTCAGTTACTGTTTTTAGTTCCTTTTGCAATTGACCAATTACATTTTTTTGTTCATTGCATTCTTTTTCCATTTTTTCTATTTTATTTTGCAGTGATCTCATTTCGTTTCCCCATGTTTCTTCTAACTCTCTTTTAAGATTTTTTATGCAATCTTCAAAGAAAGCCTTGTGACATGGAGACCAATTTATGTCTCTCTTTGGGGCTTTTTCTGGAGTTGCTTTACCTTCAGGGGCCTCAGGATTTGAGATCTGTTCTTCCCTCTCTCCATAAAAGTTGTCTATGGGGAGAGCTCTTTTTGGTTTTTTATTCATTTTTTTTTAAAGGTGTGAGGTCTGTTTAGGGCAAAGGTGGGACAGCTGCTTTAATTTGCCCTGGGGCAGTTCTGCTGATTGAGTTATTTCAGGAACTGGGCAGTTCTGCTGATTGAATTATGTCAGGGGCTGGGCAGTTCTGCTGTAGTTCACCCTGGGGGGTTCTGCTGATTGAATTATTTCAGGTACTGGGCAGGTCCGCTGATTGAATTATTTATGGTGCTTATCAGTCCTGTTGTTTGATTGATTGCTTTAAGGTGCTGTGTAATGGCAGCTAGGTCCAATGCTCATCAGGGGTTCAGTGGTTCAGAATCTATCCCCCTCAAAAGGCAGACCCTCCAAACCACCTGCCCACAATCAGGACAAATTGTTCCAAGAGGCCTGCAGAAGACTCCCAGGTGTGTGAAAAGCACAACGCTCCCACTCCTGTTCCGACTCCTGTTCCAGCTCCCTGCCCCAGTCTCCCTGCACTGCAGTCTGGGTTCAGTAGACCACCCCCCTGCCCAATTAAAACAGACCTGTTTTGAGATTATTCCAGAGTATCTTCTTCTAGAATCGTGTTGTTCTCCAGATATGGTGGATTTTTTTGCTTCAGAATCAGTCTAGAGGCTTCATATGTTGTTGGTTTGAGGGGAGGTTAGAGGAGGTTACAGAGACTCCTGTCTGATCTCCGCCACCATGGCTCCTGTTACTAACCTTTTTATCTGCTTAGCAGAAACTTCCCTGTCACTGTGGATAACAATGGGAATACTGTCACCCATTGTTTCTAACTAATCCACCCGGGCTTCTTGCTCCTCTGTGAGCAAGGCTGTGAAGTCTTCTACCCTCCTTCAAGTCCCTGTTCAGGCACCACTTGTAACGACCAGCGTTACAATTAAGCTTAAGGGTAGGATAAACTTTACCTCTAATAGGTCCTCGGACGTCTCCAGCCCCCAGCCTCCACTGGGAGAAACTTCACAGTTCACCACAGGACAAGGGGATATGCTTATCTTACTTTATTATGTGTTACACCTGCATAGTCTATAAAACTGTGCTAATAGTAATCCCATCTTTAAGCTAATAGTAATCTCAGTCTCTATGGAGGCAGTCTCCTTTTATCCCTTCTCGTCCTTCTCCGCCCACACCACAGCGAACCAATCGTGTCCCACCCCAAAGGTCTCCGGTCTGAGCTGGCCTGCTCTGATAGGGTGCTGGCCCTCGAGCCATGTACAGCACCTGCAGATCTCTTGCAATATGCAAAACATCTTTCACGTGACTTAGGCTCTATGGTCCTCCTTCCCGTGGTGTTTGCTGCATCAGTACTGCCATATCAGCTGTGTAATGCCACACCTGTGCTCAGCCATTCGGCCCCCAGATGGTCATGTGCGTTCCTGCTGGCTACAAGCCCTGGGCCTTACAATGAAGCATGTGCTATGTGCCAGGTACTCTGGTAGGTGCTCAGAATGTGTGTGTGTGTGAGAGAGAGACAGAGACAGAGACAGAGAGATACCAACAGAGACACACAGAGAGACAGAGACACAGGCACAGAGAGAGAGACACACAGAGAGAGAAAGAGAATCAAAGAGACAGAGAGAGACAGAGAGAGATAGAGAGAGAAACACAGAGAGACAGAGAGAGAGACAGAGAGAGACAGAGAAAAAGAGAGAAAGAGAAAAGGAGAGAGAGAGAAACAAAGAGAGAGAGAGAGAGGAGAGCAGGAAGGAGGGAAAGAGGGAGGGAGGGAGAGGAAACAAGGAGAAGGGAGGGAGAGAGAATTCCTACTGTTATAGAACTTGCCTTTGATCAGGCAAGACACCATACACATTGACAAAAATATATCTAGCAGAATTGCTAGAAAGGCAACTGTTAGGTTGAGGTCATAGGACTGGTGACCTTCACTAATATCTGTTCTTTACCTGCCATTGAGGTTTACCCTTCAGGTCATTGCTCTGGATTTACCAGTTTTCTCAGGGTAGGATTTGACTTCCAGTGCTTTTGATTGCATCCCCAATACAGACACCAGAGGTTCAATTCTATTTTGTTGTTGTTGTTGTTTTCTTGCTTAAGGGATCTGCTTCAGGAGTTAAGGAATAAAATGGTATCTTTAGTACAAATATGGATCAAGTGGCTTTATTCTACCACAGAAAGGGAACATTATTTTTTTTTAAATCACAAAATGATCTCAACTACTTGAGAATATCCAATTTGATTAGGGCTACTTATTAGCTATTTTTGAATTTCACTTCCAATTACTTAATCAATAAACATTAAGTGCCCAATATGTGCCAGATACTGTGCTAAGCCCTGAGGATACAATAAGAATCAAAAGAAATAAGGTGTTTACAATCTGTTAGGGAGATGACAAGCAAAAATGTATACCAAAAGCAAACTATATAGAGAATACAGGAAATTAAAGGGAGAAATAAGAGAATGGGATTAAAAGAGATTGGAGAAGACTTCCAATAGGAGAAGGGATTTTAATTGAAACTTAAAGGAAGCTGGGAGACACAGTGAGAAGACAGAACAGAGGAGGGAGAACATTTCAGGCATGGGGAACAGCCAGAGAAACATCCAGGAACCCAATCAAATGCTATGTGAGACTTTACTTGATGATGGGTCTACTTCTGTGCTGTTATTATTACTGTGCTGGTAAATTATATCCCAAGCTTGAGAGTGCCCAGGAAGTAGAAATGAGGAGAACAGCTTTTTTGGTATCTTATAAAATTATGTATCAAAGGCAAGAAAACACAGATGGAAGGTGGATTTGCCTATCAGGGCATATACTTATAGGGCTAGGCTCAGTGAGGAGAAGGGCATCCATGCTCACATTCTCAGGGGCATAAGGGGTGTCTTTATATCTGGAGGTGCTAGGAAGAAGAAGACTGAGCATCTGGGAGTTGTTTATCTTTTATTTTGGAAGAGGATCAATGATTTCACAAAGGTGATGTTTTGACTTATGCATGAATTGGATTTGAATAAGGCAGAGTAATCAGCCTCATTCTTTCCTCTAGAGTCATCAGAATCGAGGGGGAACTCAAGATAACTGGCAAATAGTAATGGATAACTTTGGCCTTTTTAGATTAAGGTCTTTCCCAGGTCTCAGTTTGAGGTAAGACATATTCAATAACTAAGCGCTAGGTAAGAATTGAGACAAAGATGATATAATTTGCCATCACATAAGAATCAATCTGTGAGGCAAAGATCCTCAGAGTTTCTGGTCAGAAAAGAAAACAATTGTTATTTATACTCATTTTTAAGCCATCAGAACTCAAACAATGAGCAATAAAGACTTGGACTATAGCAGAGTGATTTGGGTTTAAAAGTGTAGTCGTGGTTCCATTTGAATCATAATGGACTTTTTAAAAATCCTGTTTTTTTTCAGAGCTATTTTTCAAGAAATCACAAATGAAAACTGCACAGGCTAAAAAAAATAAATTGTCCGGATACTGGAAGTATTACTTTAGAATATTCACTGCATTCGGACTCAATAACCAATTAAAAATGTCATCATGAAAAATTGAAAGTAGTCAGAGGATATTTTTGCTAGATCTAAAGTATGTGTGTGTGGGAGGGAAAGGAGCAGAACAGGGAAGTGGAGGACATGTTCATTCACACATTGGGGTGTGTGTGTGTGTCTGTGTGTGTCTGTGTGTGTGTGTGTTGCACTCAGAATCAATAAAAAATAGTTAAATGTCAGGTAGTTTAGAAGGAAGGCACTAGAAATTGGGTCAGGGAAAGGATCAGGAGAATTTTCATATAGAAAGTAGTGCTTTTACTTTGTCTTAAAAGAAGAGAGACATGATATGAGATAGAATTGAAGAAGAGGTGCATTCCAGTCATAGGAGACTGCCAGAACAAAGACTCAGAAACAGGAGAAATGGAGTGCCATTTGTAAGGAACTCAGAAAAGGGCAGATTGAAGAACCATGGAATAAAGGAAGGAGAGTAACATATAATGAGAATGGAAAGATGGTTTGGGGCCAGTTACAAAAAGTTTTAAAAGCTAAACAGGGGATTTTAATTCTTTTTTAGAAACAGTAGGGGGCTGTTATAATTTATTGAGCTGGGGGAGTAATAGTCATAACTGTGCTTAATTAAAATCACTTTGGCAGCTGTGTGTGTGAAAGTCTGGAAGAGTCATTGATGCTTCTTGTTTTTTAATCATAGTCCTCTCCAGATGTATGCTTCCTCCCTTGCCCAATGAATTCTCCCTTGTAAGAAAGAAAATCAGTTAAGGAAATTCAATCAATATAAAGCCTCCATATGCTGAATGTATAGACCTCTCTCTCTCTTAAAGGAAGGAAAATGATTCCTTATCCCTTCTCTGGGACCAAGATTGGTCATTATAATTATGCAGTGCTCAACTTCATTTCTGAGGTCTTTTCATTTGCCTTATAATCACATTGAATATCCTTGTGGTTCTGCTTATTTCAGTCTTCAGTATTTCATACTAGTCATCCCATGTTTCTCTAAGTTCCTCATGGTCATTATTCTTGTGGAGCAAGAATATTCCATTACGTTTTTTGTGTTTATTTATTTTTAATTGTTTTGATTTTGGTGTGAGTGTATTTGAATCTATGATTTCACTAATGTGGGTAAAGAGACAGTGATTTCTATAGATCTATATGTATGTGGCAATTTACATTCTTAGAGAATTTACAGGGAATATTAGGAACTAAAATTACTTATTGATGTAATTTATTGAGCTGGAGAGTAATTAATCACTCTGGTCAAAATTGGGTCACAAAACTACTATGTGACAGAAACTGGATTTGAGGCAGGTCTTCTATCCACCATTATTTGCTCTTTCTCACATTCATATAACAAGTTATTTAAGTCATTCCCATTTCTACTTTTTTGTTGTGGTACTAGATTTGTTATTAATGCAATAAAGCTTGTTTTTAAAATTTAAATAGCATCTTTGTTGTCCCTATTGCACAGAGATCTTTGAAAGTTGATTCAGTTACCCACTGTTCCCAATCCTGCTTAACTACCAGTACAAGGGGCAATCTAACCAGGAAGGAAACAACAAGTCTGATGCTTTCTGTTTTACTTGCTCTTTGTCATATAACCTTACCCACTACTTGCTCACATTTCTGCTGCCTTGGAAAGGAAGATTCAAGGGCCAAACCTCTATTACTAATGTGGACCTATCTGGATTGTCTTAAAGTTAGGTACAAAAGTTTCCTCACTTTGAAGCCATTGCTGATCTTCAGTTGCTACCTTGACATATTTTTAATAAAATCCCTTTAATTCTATTTTTCTGGAGTTAGTCAGCAAGTTGTCACATTAATCTGAGTGAAAACTCAAATGAATAATTTTCCTTTCAATAAGATTATGAATTGACTGAGTCAGAAATAGCATTTAATAGTAGTTTTCCTAAATTGCCACACTACCCTCAAATGTACAAGAACCACCCATAGAAGGGGATACTTGAAAGATTTGATCCCATGTCAGTAATATGTGTCATGCAATGTAAAGATTAGTTTGAAAGAAGATCATGGAAAGGAATATATATATACATATATGCATATATGTATATATATTCATTTATTTAGTATTTTATTTTTTCCCAGTTAAATGTAAAAATGATTTTTAACATTCATCTTTAAAATTCAAAGTTTTAAATTCTCTTCCTTTCTCCTTTCCCACTATACTCATTGAGAAGGAAAACAATTTGACATGTGTAGTCATGAAAAATATTTTTGTAATAGTCATGTTGGGAAAGAAAACATAAATAAACAAAAAAGCCCCAAAACAACAAATCCTAGAGAAAAATAAAGTAAAAAAAAAATGTTTGCTTCAATTTGTATTCAGACACCATCACTTATTTTTCTAGGTAGATGCAACAGGAAAAAAAGTAAAAGTAAGAATGCTAATGAGGAAATAAAAATAATTTAGATAAACACCAAAAATAGAAGAAGAAGATCAATTTTTTCTCAATGTTATACAGATACTTTAGGAAATAATAAAAATAATTATATCACGAGTCTATGCCAAGTTTCATATTATGTGAAATGCTCTTCTCAGGCCTTCACTCAACTCTGTCAAAAGTGTAGCAGATTGTCAAAAAACCTTTAAGAGCCCACTTAGCCTAAAATGTATTTTATGATAATATAAATGGATGAAATGACTCATTGGTCTTTATCTGTGATGTGGATCCTCTGAATGATTAAATTTTCTGCAAACCAAATCCTATGATGAGATATTTTAGGTCAGCAAATTAAGTTCAAGAAAATGTGTTAAGCACTTGCTCCACAAAAGACATACTTGGACACTATCTTGCTATGGTTCTGTCTGGTTCAATGGAAACAATCTCTTTAATAAAAACACCCAACAACCCCAGGTAAAAAAAAAAATCAACAAGGCTGTTAAAAAAAAAAAAAAACAAGAAAGTAAAAGGTAGATAAAAACCCCCTGGCAAGGAAATTAAAAACAGTCAGCAAGGAGGTTCCCCGAGGTCTCAAGAGCTCCTCTACCAAAGTTCTAAAACTCTTTTTATATTCTTCTTGCCCAAAGGGGCCACAGCTGGATCTCAAATAATATGTGGGCAAAGTTAATAGTCCAGGTATTTCTCCATAGGATTTTAGCTTTCAATAATCTTGGCTGAAATTGTATAGTGTTAGAAGTAAATTCAGGCCTCTCTAGTTCTATTATCTTGGACCATAACAGATGCTTCATAGGAGTGTGGACATAAATCTATCAATCTTAATAAGCATTTGTTAAGTCCCAAAAGGCACTGCACATACATTTTTTAAAAATGATATAATTCCTGCAGTGAAGGCTGTCCTACTTAATTTCAAAGAGGTTCATCACCAGAATGTTCATTGCAGAATGATCAATTTTCAGAGTACTTTAATTTACCAAAGCCACTAAAACATAAAAAGGAAATTTATAGTGATCCATAACATTTTAATATGTTACTTTACTGAATGTCCACATTTTCCATACTATGAGGAAGGGAAAGTCTAGGAAAGGAAAAATGAACATAGCAGACCATGGGTCTACACGATTTTAGGTTTGGAGTCTAGTTACTGAAAAAAGAAAACAAGTATTTATTAAACACCTGTTAAGTGGCAGGCACTATGCCAAATGCTTTACGAATTTGTCATTTGATCTTCACAACAACCTTGGAAGGCAGGTACTATTATTATTTCCGTTTTACAGAGGTTAAGTATTTTTCCAGAATCACAGAAATACTAAGTGATGAAGTTCAGATTTTAACTCAGATTTCCTTGACTCCAAGCCCAGCACTCTTTCCTTGGTGACACCTACCTACCTATCTCTTGCTGAGAAGACACACCAAAGAAACCATTGATCCTTGAATGACAACTCCAAAGTTAAAAGGAGACAGTTAATATCATGTGTCAATATAGCAGGACTGGGATACTTTTAAAATCTGTCTTTCATAAAGGGCTTCATATACAGCAAATGATTAATATATTTTATTGACCTTTAGAAACTCACTATGTCAGGCTTGGTACCTAGCTACACCAAAAGAAAGGGAAGATCTGAGGTGAATCTTGTTTTTACTATTTCTTACCTCGGACTGGATATAGAGGTAGAAGGCTAGCTTTTAAAATCAATTCTAAATGATATATCTTCAATAAAGAGACAACTTGGAAAGATGCCAGGAGTCAGGAAAAACAGGGCTCAAATCCCACCTTTCGGCATTCACTGGGTGACTTTAGACCCAAAACTTAACTCTTATTTGTTTCAGGTAACTCCATAGGGATTACATGCCAAATCATCTATGCCTAACTATAATTTAGTTGCCCCACACTGAGCTTCTGTCTTAGGGTAATGATGGTTCACATATAGTAACTTAAAGTTTACAAAGTATTTTACATATACTAACTATCTCCTCACAACACCATAAGATAGCTCCTAAAATTGTTGTTGGAACTATTTTTAAGATTAGGAAACTGTAGTAGAAAGAGTTTAATGACTTATATGGGGGTCAAACAATAAAATTAATACCATCATGGGCTATATACTTTACTTCATTGCATTACATATACCTTTCATATAGATGTTATAAGAATTTCATCCATTGCTTTCAAGATAGAATATTAGCCTGACAGATAAATTATAATTGCTTTATTTATGCCAGCATTTCTAAAACTTTTTTTTTTAACTACAGGAGTTTTTAAAAATCTCTTCCTCCTCTTAGATCCTCCAAAGAGTTTGTTTTATGTAGGTTATATCTATCAATATTTACTATATTAGAAATAAAAATGACAGTATTATTATCTAAATAGCTTTGATTTCATAGACCCAAGGCTCCCCAAGCCACTAGGTGGCACAGTGGTAAAACACTGGACCTGAAGATAAGAGGATCTGAGGTCAAATCTACCCCTGGACCTTTACTTATGGCATGAATCTAATTAAGTCACTAAAACTTTGTCAGTTTCCCCAATTATAAAAAGAAGATAATAACAGCAACTATCTCTTACATTTGTCACAAGGATTAAATGAAGTAATATTTATAAAGAATTCAACAGAATTGCAAATAGGAGGCACTTATTAAATGTTGCTTTCCTTTTTTTTTTTTCCTACTCTATAACACACATTGAGAACCACTGATCTACCCTTTAGAAAACAATATCCTAGTTGGTAGAGTTTTGAACCTGGAAGTGTACAAATAAAGGTTTAAAAATACCAACTGTAAAATACTGGGTCTGTCACTTAACCTTGCATAGTCTTAAATTTTCTAATTGGTAAATTGGGTATAAAAACAGCTCCTTGTTCATAAGGTGTTTTCTTTTTAAATGAGGACCAAAAAAGATAATGTACATAAATTATTTTTAAAAATTTAAAGTGCAATATAAATTTAACATTTTTATTATCTCATAGAAATCATCTTAATCCAATAGAGTTCAGATAGAACTCATGATATAGGTCACTATTCTATTATTCTTTTACATGAGTGAATACATTGACTCCTTTTATAACTGAATAAAAAAATGGAGTGAAAACTCATCTCCTGTAGATTCACTGAAATCATCTTTGGGACAATTCCAGGACTAGACAGAATAATAGGATTGATATGTATTTTATAATGTTCTCACATGGTTTTGATTTTTCTCGTTAGGTCATTATATTTTTAAAGCTTTCCCTTCCTCATAGTTTGGAGAATGTGGGTATTCAGAATAATGCCATATTAAAATGTTATGGATTGCTATAAATGTTACGTCCAGAAAATTGTGGGTAATAGTTCTTCTGTGATAATGCCCCAGGCCCCATTAGTTTTTTTTTTTATTGTTAAGTAGATGCCGTGATCATTATTTGTTGACTGAGAACATCATTACTATTATTCTCATGATTGTAGTTATTATTACATGATAACAAAAGCATTTTCAAGATCTGATGGCCTATGACTTTATGATAGTGTATACTTATCAATGGACTTCTATATGTTCTACAATAAACCAATGTAATGGCTTGAGGGATCCATCTCAGCAAAAGATTATCAAATCATCTGTGGTTCAATACTATATAGGGGAATATGAATGTTGCTCCCCAACTCAGTGCTTACAGTTTCATCAATAACATTCTTTGTAAGTATATATCCTTTGTAAGTATTTGTAAGTATATATCTTTTAAGTATATATCCTTTTATCCTCTTTAAATGTTTGTTTCCAATGACATTTTATTTTTCCAAATATATGTAAAGATATTTCTCAACATTCATTTTTGTAAAACTTTGTGTTCTAGTATTTTTTCCTCCCTTTCTTGCTTTCATCTTCCAAGATAGCAATCAATCTGATATAGGTTAAATACAGGTTAAATATGTGCAATCCTTTAAAACAGATTTCCATATTTGCCATACTATACAAGAAAAATCAGACCAAAAGGGAAAAATAAACAAGAAGAAAAAAAAATGGAAAGGCAAAAATACTGTGTTTCAATCTACATTCAGTCTTCAGAGTTTTATCTCTGTATGCAATTGATATTTTCCATCCCAATTCTATTGGAATTGCTTTGAATCCCCACATCATCAGTAGCATTCTTGATGATGGAAACTCCAAGCTTTCAGAGTTGATGGGGAATGAATGAATGGCAGAAGGATGGATCAAAATTCAAAGCATTCCAGGAAACTGGAGGAGAGGGTCATGAGTAAACTAAATGAAATTGAATTAGGACACATGTGGAAGTGAGACACATAGGAGGAAAAATGACTTGTACTAGTATAAAATAAAAAGTAAGCAACCAAGTGTTTGGAAAAAAATCTAAAGATGATAGATTGTAAATTAACCATTAGCCAGCCATGTGACACCTTAGTTTTAAAGGAATAATTGCAAAATGCAATTAGTTCATTTTGAAGCACAAATACAAATATAAAGACAAAACCCTCTAGAAAACATCCCTATTATTTACATATCAAGGTTTTTCTGTACTTGGCTTAACAACTCTGAAGGTATAATTGCTTAGAGAGAAACTTAAAAACCAATCACACACACATAACAAAAGCTGGAGTCTAAAACCTTAAAGTAAAAGTGGAATAAAATTATTTGAGTGTGTGACTTAATAAAGAACTTTAAAGCAGGTCATAGGGTCTGATACCAATAGCCATATTAGTCTGGTAGTAGGAAAACCTCATTTCTAGTCTGCCACAGACAACTTCGTTGTACAATTAAGACTATATTATTTAGTCTCTTATATTGTTGGACTCAACAGTTGTAAAATGAAAAGGTATTTAAAATTATTCTTATTCTATTCTAAGATTTTTGGATACCAAAGGATTTTGGTACAATATAATGTAGCCATTTCATCTGAAAATGCATATTTATCTATCTTTCTATTTATGCATCTATCTACATACATACACAGATATGATTTGGGATTTCCTGGTATGGAGAAGTCTCTCTACCTTTGCAGGTTAGCGCCTTTTCTGAAACTCAGAGAGTTGATGACTCACAAATTTCATTTCATAGGTGGGGTTTTACTCTAGGTATTTCTGACATTGAGGCTATCTCCCTATTCATTAATCAAAACTTCCCCTCTAGATACAAGGAAAAATCATTGCATAATGGAATGTCTTAAGGGATGTTACCATTTTTCACCACAACAGTGTTTAAAAAGTAGAATAGCTTCCTAATTGTATGTGATGAGTTAAAATATAGGGTTTTAAGGCAGAGATATGAAACAAATGACCTTTTGAGTTTCTTTTCTGCCCTAGGTTTTTATTTAAACAATGCATTCTCAAGGAGCACTACTTTTAAGATAGACTAACCTTTTAAAAACATTTTGGTTTTTGTATGCCTAGCAGGAAAACTCCTCCATGGTTTTGAATCATTTTACAACTTAATTCTGTGATCAGGTCATTGAAATAGGATTTGTGGGGATGGTTAACAAGCCACCAGGGAGTTGATAGATGAAGAAAGGCATAACCCTAACAACAAGCTTGTGTTTTCATAAAGCATGCTTGCTGTCTGAAGGTCACAGTCTGTGAAGCTGTGGTTAGGAAAAGAAATTAGTCATGAAAACAAAGCAGAGACCAGAAGGGACTAATAATATGGGAATTGATTCCATTTTCTTTTGTTATTTATTTAAAGAGAATTGGGTTGTGAAAGGGCAGAAGTTACCTAGTGGCTGAGGATTTTGGGGAAGTGTCCTGACGAACATTTCCAGATAATGCTGAAGTTTATTTGGAACAGATGACAGTTTTTATTATTTTTAATGCATGCATATTTCAACACACTGGGCATCTCAAATATTCAAACACCAGAGTTGTCCCACCCAGTCAGCTTTTTATCCTATAGGGGAAACAAGCTACCAAGACATATCATCTAAGACTTATGATTTTGCTAGATAAGTTTCTTGCCTCTTTTTTCTTTTTTTTATTCCTGCTATTTGCATATCTATGATTTCTCTGGTATTATGGAACTCAGCATGAAAACTCTTCTATGTCATACATGTGGACTACTTGTCATAATTTACTATTTCAGTACTTGGACCAAGTGATGTGCCATTGGTCACAGAGTTAACTGTAACAGAAACAAGACTTGAACTCAGGTCTGCCTTACATCAAATATAAGGGGAAAAAAAA